>JAHDVE020009901.1:105000-114497 GCA_022606495.2 Halesus radiatus | reverse complement strand
AATATATGTCGACATTATCGTCTTTGTTCAAGATTGATCCCATTTTATATAATAGATTGTAAATAAAATTACGAATAATTAACACAATTTAATTATTTAAATATAAACTATTTTTATAGAATATTTAAAGAATCTGAAATTTTTACTATTGAATACTACTTCTGTTCTAGGCAAATATAATCACTTCCGGTCAATAAAAAAGGAAGAAGAATAAAAAAAATAACATAAAAATATCTAAGTATAGAATAGAATAGTTTGGGAAAAATGGAAAAGAAACACAGCCATATATTGAACATTCGTATTTTTGGGAAGTAGATATCTTTAGAATGACAACATCAATTAATAGGCGAATTTAACTACAAGACGTTGCTGCTTATTTATTGAGATATATATCTCTTATCTAAGTTTTTTGAAAATTTTCTTTCTGGAGCGTTATGATGGGGAACCATCAGTAATTTACGAGATTATACTTTTTAGGCTGGCGAACCAATTTGCTCATAATTACTAGCACGACTATGTGAAGGGTGGATGTTTGGTTTTCTGTACTCGCTCTCACCGAAATTCCTTTCTGTTTGGGCCATCGTCATATAGTTCAGCTTTGCTTTGGCCTTTAGCATTTCAGGGGAGTATTCGGCAGGCCCTAACACGATCGACATTTCCTCGGTGTTTTTGGAGTTTGAACTTTGGCCGATGGAAGTAATTCTTTTGAATTGGAAGGGAAAATTTGTCGAACATTTTCTTTCATTCTTTTAAAATATGTTTTAGTAAAGGTTGCGAGATGCTGAAAAATTTAGGTTTGCAGTCTAATAATTGCGGTCTTCAATTGACCTGATTGTTGCGCTACCGCCCTGAGACTTCTGAGACATCATCAACTACTGTTGGTTACTCAGGGCAGAAATGCTCTTCTTGAACTCGAGAATTTGATTGCTAGACACAGTCTGGATGTGTAGAATACTTTCTTTTTCAAAACATTTGGATATCAATGATCCGTTGCGGTTTATTAAAATTTAATTGTTTTGGTCCTAGGAAACATAAGACGTTTATGACTCTTGACGAGAATTATAAGAATTCAAGAAAAATGGAGTATTTTTCTTCTCATTTCCGGAGAAGCAAGAATCTGTTTGGCGGAATAGAGTTATTTCGGGGCAGTTCCCTGAGTATTAAGTCTAGTTCCCAGATAAGTTTCGTTTCGTGTGAAGAGCAGAACCGGGACTCGAGGGAGTTGAGCACATCTGGTTAGCCTTGCTGGTGTTGTGAACGAATGTCACATTGCTCGGAGTATGCATCTTACTTTGCTGCCTATTTGTTAATTCGGAGTTTTCTCCAGTTGTGCTCGCACTACATTGCTTGAGAGTAGGTGCTTGGAAAATGTTATTATTATTATTTCGATCGCCGTTGGGAAGATTATATTTACCTATGCATTTAGATGTTAATGTTGGGGCATTGTCTTCGCGATTTTCAGACATAATAGAAACTTGCTTTACCAACAATGGAGTCGAAGGGTTCCTATAAGTCAGTTTTAATATTTCCTGTATACTCTCTTTCGACCCATGTACAGAGGTGTCGTTATTTGTTGTTTGTTGATCGGATTGACGATGCACGTGAGGGAAATATTGGCTTTGGGGATTAATGTTTACGGGTATAATCTTGTGGAACGCGAAAGGGGCTCTTGGACTTTGACTATTGGGATAATTAAAGTTTTTTTGATTTGTTGGAAAGACGTTTTACTGACTGTAATTAACTACTGGGAATACCTACCTTGGACTTTTCATTTCTCGCTTGTTACTAATGTTGTTATTGTTATTACTGTTGTGATTATCTTTTCTTTATGCAAATGAGAGAACAAATCTATTTGGCTCTCCCCTTGTTTTGATGGTTTATCTCAAAGATGCCATCCGTTCTGTCTGGCCGTGTGAATTTATCTGGTCGGTGTCTCGTTTCCTTTTCCACTCGCTGATGGACGCTTTTGTTTTTTTAAAGAATTTGAGCTGCATCTGCTGATTGACCCCTTCTATATTCGAAGATTAATGGGAACGATGGTCAATATTATTCGAAGGTTGTGAAGCTGTCCACCGGGTGACTCGTACCGGCTGGACAACTCCGAGGTTGCACTGGCATAAGTCTCTGATAGAATGTGGAACGCTATCCAATATCCGCTGCATATTTGGACAAATAAATATCTAGGGTAAAAAAAACTATGATACGAATAGAGAAACCTTATTTTAGAAAAAAGGAAAAGAAAAAAAAATACTAGGATATATTTAATTTTAGTATAAATATACACATATATATATATTAGAAGACAGAAACAAATGAATATTACATGGAAACTGTAAATATGGTTGATCTTAACAGTAATAAGAATAAACGCGAATATACTATTTTTTAATCTATTAATAGTTATAAATGTTCGATGAGACTGAAGAAAAGACGAAATAAAATATTTATGTATCTGACAATCAAATTTTGGCAGAAAGATGTATCAGATCCGTCATAAAATGCCAAAAACAATTTAAATAATGTATCGATTCATTTAGAGTTATAATATAATAATAATAATAATAAAAAAATATTTAACCTTTAAGATTTTTCTTTAAAAAACTCAAGTTATTCTTAATAATTTGCAAATAACAATACAAGTATTTAAAATAATTCGATTAAAAAAAAAAATCAGAATTCTTCTTGAAAATTTGTGAAATTTCACAAACAAATAAACATCTCCAAGATGCCAGCTTTTTCTTCAAATGTCTGTCGCTTACTGGCTTCTCTAATTTTAACTAGGTTCAGAAGAAGAAATTTTTAAATATTATGCATTAACATAAAAAATTTAAAGAACAACTATTATTTAAATATAGCCGTATATTAAATACTATTTTTTAGTGGGGTTGGGGAATTTGAGGTTGGGGTTGGGGTTGGGGGTTTTCAAGTTAAATTTGTGGAACTCCCTTTTAATTTAAGTTTTCGAAAATTTGTATTATGTATTATAATTTATTGAAAACAAAAAAAAATTAAAAGTTCTGCTAAATAATTATTATTACGCGAGATAGCCGTTTCGCCGCCGAAGCCATACTCAAGTTTTGGTGAAGCCACTTACTGACGATCTACTGATATTTTTGTAGGTTTCACAATATTTCTACAATGCCTTCGGAAGCAGAAACAGCTGTCACGACTAATAATAATTACCTACCAGAACTTTTCTTAATAAAAAAACCGTTTTTTTTAAAACCATGTAATGCATTTAAAAAACTTTAAATTTTCTTAAAGCGGGTTGCATTTAATATGTATGTAGGTATTGAAGAAAATAGTATTAACATAACCTAAATGAAAGATGAAACCGGACAAAAGGACAGAATCTAAAAAGATTTCAGTCGCATCTGGGACTAGAACCCAGCTCCTCTGCCTATCCGGGGCGACGCTCAACCGACTTAGCTAATGAGACCAGTTCGATTTGTGTCATCTTCATCGATATCATATCTCATATTAAAAGATTTGTGAAAATTATTTTCCACTTTTAATCTCATATTATTGGCAGCTCATTTTATGATGTTTTATGTGTTACCTTCCCATCAGTTTATACAATATAATAGTAAAGATATATCCTCTACTTTATGTGCACTTTTATCTATACTACTTTGTATTAGTATTATAATTTTCAAAATCATCAGCTGGATGAAACTTCGCCAAGCTTTCTCCATTAAAATAATGACGTGTATTTTGCATCTATTAACTATACCCATAATTTTTTAACTTGCCCGATAACCTAATCTAACCTAACCTAATATCTTTTTAAATATATTAAATAAAATAGGTTAGGTTAGATTAGGTTTTCGGGTTAGTTTTTTTTTATACTTTCAATGACTTTATGTCACTCTCAAAAAATGTGGCGATTCAATACATTTATCCGGTCATCATGTCTTCTAATTCAAATTATTCAAATATCGTTAAATTTCTTTAAAAACAGTAATCTAAAAATAATCAATCGTTTTTATGAATAAAATATTTTTATTATTATTTTCATTTTACTGGGATTAAATGCGGTGCTTTAGTATCGGGCGAAAATGGTTCTTTAATCGAGCTGTTTGGCAGCTTTCTTTGAAATAAATATAAAATTGCATTCAAATGAAGTTTCAATCCACCATTGAAAACTTTTTGTGCTTTTTACTATAAAATTACTACACATCCAATATTATATCCTAACCTGACTTTTGTTGAATCACGTGTGCCTCTTTGGTAGCGTTAGCGAATCGCCGCGACGTTGCCGCCAGTTCTAGTAAAAGTTGGTACCAGCGCTAGTACCAGCGCCGCCCCCCCGAGCGCAGGCCAACAAGTAGCGGCGCGCGCCCCGCCACTGGGGCAAGTTCAGTTCAAGGTTAGCAGTGCCATGGGGCTGTTCGGGCCTCAAGGGGAGGGGGGAAGGGGGTGGGGGCGGGGGTGTGAAGGGGCGGCGCTGGCGTCGCGACGTGACCTGCCCGAAGTTGGGGCCGACAGGTACAAGGCGGTTGAGAAATATGTTACTTATGGAAATGTTTTATAATTAGTTTTAATCGTAGTAACTAAATATAATAAACTTTCGTCGGAAGCAATCACAGATTTTTAGTTGTTGTTGAATGCTAATTTATTGGGGTGTACTAACATTTAAAAAATTTTCAAATTAAAAAAAAAAATCATTTTTTTGTGTTTCATTCATAGATCTCCATTGGTTTATTATTTTTTTTTAATTTAATATAAATCAATTTTAATACTGTTATTAAGTTCTGGAAGTATGTTGAGTTTCATTTTTTTATTTTTATTTATTATTATTGTGGCAGCTGTTTCAGCGTTCAAGGCCGATTTTAAACTGTGGTTAAGCCACGTTGAAACAACTTACTTATATGATTTTATTTACGGCCACCCAATTTCAATTTTTATGGTGCTTTAAATAATTTATTACCGGTAAAACCGATTTACTAAAAAAAATATCATAATCGATTCTCTATTTTGTGAGGTACTTACTCGTACATCTGGAGTTTCACCGGTAATCCTAAAAGTCATGAAATGTAATTAATAAATTCAGTCAATTTAAATAAACCATCAGATGGTAATAGTAATAAGGCCAAAGCGCCGGAGTACTAGTTAGCCAGAACACATGAGGGGTATTTGTATAAGCCCCAGCTAGTTAGAGGATTACGAAAGAATCCGTAAAATAAAAAAAAAATAAAAAATAAAATCATAAAAATTGAAATTGGGTGGGGGTAAATAGAATTATATATATATAAGTCATCTCAACGTGGCCTAACCAAAGTTTGAAAATGGCCCACGAACACCGAAACGGATGTCAAAATATAAAAAAAAAAAAACTGACAGAAATTAATAATAACATTATTAAATTTGATTTACATTAAATAAATTTAAAATATGTATACGAGTATAAATTAATCTGAAAACTTATTTTCTCTCCTTAGGCAATAATTCTTTAAAATATGCTGTATTGACAAGCCTTACTACAAACATATATAGATATATAGGTATTCAGCTATCTGTCATGAATGTAATTTTTTTTAATGTAGCTGTCTTTAATTTTTAATTTAGTTTAATTTTTCTTAGTAATTTATTTTTAAGTGTGAGAATATTTCTCCGTCTCCAAGAATTATCAATGTATTGCTTACCGTATATGCTTAGGAAACCTTGAATTGGGCTCTAGCTGCCCTATGTCAACCAAAATGATATTTATAAGTTAACCTCATACTTCATTATGACCAATAAATCGAGATGCGTAAGTAAATCTACCTCTTTGAAGCATTTTGATATTTCATTTAAATGGTCAAATCTTTTCAATTAAAAAAAATCTAAATATTTGGTTCCTTTTCTTAATTACATACCTACTATATAATAATAATACCCCACAATATTTGCTCAAAATATCAATGCAAAGTAATTATTGCTGTTTCACTACGAATGTTTTTTTACTTCACTTAAAGTTTTTAACAAGATTGTCACATCGGTTTTCAGAAATTAATGCAATCAATAGTATCAAAATCATTTAAAAATATAAAAAGGTGAATTTATTCAACAGCAATCAGATCACCCGGTAGTTCTGCGGGAACGCACTGCGCAAGCGCCCACAAGCGCGCCATATTCAAATCACTACTTTCTGAAAAGGGCCAACTTGTAAAAATGTTCAATCATTTTGCTGTCTACATTCTATACATATGGAATTCAAGTACAACCCTTTTTACGAAAAAGGGGACCGATTTCCCAATGAAACTGGGGCTACTGCGTTGAGAGCAAGCGGAAATTTAAGGGTGATTTCTAATTTTGCCGGTTTAATATCATCCGCCTTGGCGTAGTTATGAAATAATGGCTGAATTTGGAGTAGAGCATGGAAGTGGAGCATGCAATGTAGGTTTTGTTTTATTCAATCATCGTTATGTTGTTTGCACGCTTTTCTATTGACCGATTAAAATGGAACGTGGAACACATAATTCGAGTATTGTAAAGGTGAATAATGTATTTTTGGTAGTAGTTGAATAATGTTTTCACTTTTTATAAACTACGGAAAACATATTTTTTTTATTTTTGACAATAAAATGTAATTTTAAAAGTTCCATGTTCATGATGAAAATGGAAATCCGAACGGTTAGAGTAATGGTGTGCTATTTAATTAGGCCTAAGCTCACTATTCGAGTTGTTTTGATGCCTAAGTAGATATACGAGTATGCCCACGTTTCAAAATATATAACGTATTTCAGTATTTTTATCGTATGTTCTAATATTTTTAATGTATTTTATGGCTTTGTTAAACGCTCTTGAGGCGGTATTTTTCCAAAACGGCGCTTTAAAAATTTAATAAAATTCTCCTATTATTAAACAAATTATTATTTGGCATAATATATTTTTTACATTTTTCATCTGACATGTTCATTTTAAGCGATGATCAAACTACCATTATTTTTTAAATAAATGAATTAAAAATTACTTTGTAAACACCGCTTTATTAATAAATAAATATCAACATTCTTCGAAAGCGAAGCTTTCCTCATCGGGAATACACAGAATACTAAAAAGTTATAATGTCAAGTATAGACAAATTATGAACAAAAATTAATATCGGAATTTATTTTCATATTATTATTAATGTGAAAATAAATTCCGATGCCATTTAAAAAAAGTACTTGATTATTAATTATATTTAATTGCCAATTAACACCTTTTCTAATTTCTAAAATTTCAAATTTGTCCAATTGTAAACCGATTGTATTTGTATGTAAATTTTTTAAACCTTTATTTATTTCAAAAAATTATAAATTTAAAAATATATTTATTTTTTTTATTCTATTTTATATCCATTTGTGCATGTATTCTATATACATATTATTTTGTATTTTTTGGTCTCATTATACATAGAAGTATAGTTTTTGTTGTTGTTTTAAAACACTTTATTTTATTTATATTTATGCATCATCGACCGGTTTCGGTTGAACTCAACCTTCATCGGGAACGTACACATATAAACACATATAAAGTTTATATGTATACATTATTAGGTTTGTACTAACAGTTATAGGTCTTGCTGTTCGCCCTCGGTCTGGTGATTTAGAAAGGGAATAAAATATCTGTTTAATAAATTGTGCGAAATTTTGCTTTAATTTTTGTTTTAGAATTCGTTTAGCTTAACTCACATATCTTATCATTATTATTTAACATAGTTGCAACAAAAAATCGTTTTTTTAAGGGTAATTAGGAAAATTAAATTACTTGCGAATGCGGGTGAATTTTTTAAAACAATTTTATTGAAATAACCACGGGTTTTATAAATAGACTTTCAGCATTGAACATCAGGTAAAATGTCTTTTCATAAAAAAAAAATCTTTTAACTAACGACCCTTTGAAGACATCCTTTGCGTATTTTTACTCAGTGTTCTGATGTTCACTTGATTTATTCAAAAGGCAATGTTATAACATAGAAATGTGAAAAACGAGGCTTCCATTTCCACAAATCAATGTACACTGGGAAAAATTTCCTCGTAAATAGGATATTGATTGAATCATAGGTGTACCATCCTGCCGCTGGGAGCTCATTTATCCGGTCTTATACATATATATTGTCAAAGGAAGCAAGGCTAGCAGTCCATAATAGTGCGCTGATACTAACCCTGATATATAGAATTGAGGCATGGAACTAATTGAGAAAGGATGAGTCATCTGAATGCTGTGGAAATGATATTCCTGAGGCGTATATGTGACAAACCTATATATGACCCTGTTACAAATGTGACTAGTATCCGAAAAGAATGATAGGGTGATGTACACATAATGAATAATATTAAAATAGCACGCTTAGATTATTTGTAGAGCGACTGAAGAAAGAAATAAATGAAAATAAAACAATAACTTTAAATAATAACAAAAATTAAACTGTTTAATTTTTGTACCCTGAAGATGCTTATGTTAAGCGAAACCGGTCGGTCGTAATAAAATTAAATAAAATTCTCGTGGTTATAAACAAAGTTATTGTTTTATTTTCATTAAATATGTCTAACCACAAAGTGACTGCTTTCTATCAAAAAAAAAAATAAATAAAAAAAAAATAAAGAAATAAATGTTGGACGAATATGTAATGTAAAAGGATGAAGTCGGGGGCACCCGAAGAAAACATGGTACTAACAAATTACCAATCTGAGAAGAAAGGAGTCCGAGAACCTGTTAACAAATACTAATTCTTTTTCTGTTTTTTCTAGACTCACATAAAATGCTATTTCGTAACACACTGAATAGTTGTAACAATCAATTAAAAAAATATACGTACATAATATACATGCATGTAAATAAATTCAATCAAAACTTGAGTTTGCCCTATGTCAAGAGTCAGAATAACATAAAAGTATGTAAGAGACGATGTATAAATATGAATGAAGCAATGAGTTTGTGCAAAAGACGTAGTTATATGGCGGTCCATTCTTCTGCCTACGCCTTCAGGGAATCGGCGTGGTGGTTAGTTAGCCATGCCTAAAATAAGTCAATCGCTTCCTCCCGCTCGTGTGTTAGGCGTGCATTCCATATGGCACATAAGCACTGCATAAAATTTAAATAATATTAAAATTTATAATAAATGATTCTACACTTTCAAAAATATGCTCCGAGTTCCAGCTATAACTATAATAAAGTGGCGCGCCCCCACCGACCACACTACTATAACGTGTCAAAAGCAGGAACTAAGTATATAAAATAACGCTCATGCATTCTACATAAAAATGCACATATGTGTATAATGTGTACTCGGGGAAAAAGGCCGTGCCTTTCGGTACAATGATAATAAAAATAAGTGTGTACCTCTATTAATTAATGCAACTTTACTAACCAAATAAATATCAAATTCTGTTTCTGAAATTGCATGCTTTCTTTCATGCAATTATGCAGTCGACAATGAGGAAATTTTACATATTCAGTAAATGGCTTGTAACATTCATAAATGAAGCGGCCATTTAGATATTTGAAGTGGCAGGCAATCCTAACTAATA